>OY755204.1:7945960-7994729 GCA_963576765.1 Draba incana | reverse complement strand
CGAATCAGAGTGGGGATTTCAATTCAAAACCCTAATTTTCTCAAAAAAAAAACCCAATTCCCACGCCCTAAATATGGTTCATCTCCAAACTCTTGAAGAACTCTATCAAGTTCACTTCGATGTCGTTCGGATTTTGGGAATTTTGATCTGAGAATTGGGGATAAACACGGGAAAGGTTTTTGTTTCGGTTTACTGTACATCCGGATCATTAACCGTGTTCAGTTGGGGTCAAAACCCGTTTAAATTCGGTTAAGCAAGTTTTCGGTTGTTAAACAACGATTCAAGAACAGAAAACCAAACAGTAAACCGACGTGTGGAGAATTAAATATGGAACTTTAATTTTATGGAGATATAGACATTTAACTTCGATTTGGTGGAGAAATCGACATGGAACTTCCAGTTGGTGGATATCTAGACAGAACAAAATATCTCGTGGAGTTATATGTGTATGTGATAGTTACAGTGGGGAAATAGATAATTTTTCCCAGATTTTCCTATTTTGACTCAGTTTGAACCAAAAACCTGTTATTAATGCTTGTCTTTATCAATCTGAATTTGCAACGACAGTTGGCTCAGGTAGCGGCAGGGCGGCCGTTTGCTCAGATTGGAGGAGCACAGCGTGGGTATGAGTAGTAGAGGAGCAGAGGGCAGAGCGGGTTAAGGTTGCGGCAACATTGGAGGAGGATCTGAGGGGGTAGCTCGAGGATCGAGCGGTGTTTCTTTTGCTTTTAAGTTTCAAGATTTTTTAGCGGTTGCAATGATGTTCTGGATTTTCGTATTTTGTGGTTTTGAAACAATTATTGCAATTTGAAAATTTCTAAGATAAGTTTTGTTTTCTTTGCCTTGTGGCGGAACTGGTAATTTAGTCATGTGTAGTTGTGCAACTTTATTCGGAGTAGGGGCTACCTGGAGCATTTGGAGTCCACCTGAATTATCATCGAGGGCGTGTAACTGTTTAACGCGAGGGAGTAAGGTTGGTTAACCTGTGAGCGAGACCAACTTCGGGGAGTCACATGTTTTCTGTGGCTCAGGCAGGGCAAATACTGGGAGTTCCAGTTATGCTTTGGATACCAGGAACTTAACCAAGTCACGGTAGGGGACAAATACCCTCTCACTTTGGCGGATGTGTTAGATCAACTGAGGGCTGCTATATGGTTCTCCAAGATAGATTGAGTGTAGGGTTATCATCAGGTCCAGACAATTGAAACAAATGTTCATAGGACGATGTTCAGTACGAGCATTGGGCATATTGGGTTATTGAAATGTTGCTTGAGTTATCGAATGCATTAACAGAGTTCATGAGGTTGAGTAACAGCATATCTCAGGAGTACTTAGATGTCTTGGTGATTTTGGTCATCAACGATGTTCTAGAGTACTCGAGAAGTCCTGAGGATCATGCAACGCAACGGAGTTTGGTTCTAGAAAGGTTTCTGGAACAAAAGCATTGGATTATTTCGAGCAAGAGTAATTTGTGGTAGCGAGAGATGGTATTTCTCGGTCACGTATTATTTCAAAGAAAGTTTCAGAGAATTGGTCTAAGTTAGAGACTACTGGAAGTTTGCGTAGATCGCGTAACGCCACGTGTTTACGGGTGCACAAAAAGTTTCGTGTGGCTCAGGAGAGGAATCTGAGTTGAGGAATGTATTAAGGCTGTTGGTTCAGTTTTTCAGGTCTCTTCGAACGAGACATTCAGGTATGTAGGCGAGTGTGTGGGCCAATGGATGAGTATGCTAAGGTCTCATGAGTTGGTTTGAACCCCTTATGCTAGTTCTAATCTTGATGTTTATAGGCTTTTGGTATTTATTGCACTAGAAGATGCGGTCCCAAATAACGTTTATTTTTAGAGATATGAGTTCTTCAGAGGAGATGTGAGTTCTCCTATACACTTATTTGGGATGTGAGTTCCTAGAATAAGTAGCGAGGGATGTGAGTTCTCTCGCGAGGATGTGTTCCCCAAATATCGTTGGCTCGAGAGTTGCGTCTCGAGAGTGCGAGCAGTATGTTTCCGGGAGATAGTGTTCTCTCACGGGGATGTGTTCCCAAGATATTGTTGGCTCGAGGGATGCGTCCCGAGAGTGTGAGCGGTATGTTCCCTGATAGCTCTTAGGATACATCATACGAGTGTCAGGGTGTGAGCTGAGTTAAGAGCAATAGATGCATGTAACGTGCAAATAAACATAGGACTAGCGAGGTGTTTCAAAGATTAGGCATGGATCTTGAGGAGGGTTGGTTGTATTAGTCAAATGTTCGGTTAGAGCAGATATGTTATACTGGAGTAAGAAATGGCGGGTTAATATCACGGAAAGTAATCCTAGTTTTCAGGTGCTTGTACACGGATGAGTTGATTACTCTAAAGGAAACATTATCCTAATAGATTCAGAGCTTGAGGGAGACATCCTGAGAGTGGAGTGGCATTGGCATCGTTACCTCGAAGGAGACATCCTGAGAGTGTGATGATGATGGTATAAGTATGAGTAATCAATGTCTGACCATGGCATAAGCATGAGACGGGATACGGACCTCAAGGGTATTTCTTTTTCGTTCAGTTTCGACGACCCGGTTAATGAATGTAGCATCTTTGGTTGTGCATGTTCTTGTTTGATTGTTGCGCAATCGATCGATCCAATTCTGGGTCAACAGTTGGTTGTACATGTTCATATTTGATTGTTGCGCGATCAATTGGGCAGACCTAGTCACGATTAGGAAATGTTGCATTTTTAATATTTTAGGTTAGGAGCCTTGCGTGTTTATGCTATTTAGATGAGAGTTTTGGGAACCTGAGACAAGTATAAAGTTAAAGTTCAGGAAGTAGTTCGTCAAGCAGGTCGCAGTTTGAGCCTTGTTTCCTTTACGGTTCTAGTTTCAGATTAGGCTTTGTGCTGTTGTTGTTGTTTTTATTCTTGTATTTTGTTTTGTTGTAACGATATACATTTTTGAGATTTATGAGATGGGGTTTCTTATTTATCTATATCAGATTATGTTTATGTCGATTATGAGTATGTTAACCAGTGTTGGTCGTTTTTTGCGGATATTCCGAGTTGGGGAATATCGAGTTGAGACCACTTGAGGTAGATCTAGTCGCTGATGTTTGTAGGCGTTTTAGAATTTATTACGGATGACTCATTATCTGGAGACATTGGTTTTCCAGAGTATGTATTGGGGACGGTGGTTTTCTGTATACATACTGAGAGACGGTGGTTCTCTCTTATAGACGGTGGTTTTTCTGTGTACTTATACTGGGACAGTGGTTTTCTTTATAGTACTAAGAGCCTATATAGGGACAGTGGTTTCTTCTATAGTGCTGAGAGACGGTGGTTTCCCTAGATACCAGGTGCTTGACAGATTTGATCCTGAAAGTATGAGTGGTATGAGGCATTGACAGCTCAACTGATTTGTTCCTACGAGTGTGTGTGGTGTGTGGATGAGTGAAGCGTAATAAATGTCTCAAAACGTGCATATAAACATAGGATTAGATGTAGGCCTCTGAGATTAGGTGAGAATCTCTTGTGGTATTGGCCGGTGCGGGCCACAGTGTGGTCTTGTGTAGACCTGCGTCGTGGGATACAAGGTCAAATCCAGTTTAATGGGGGAGAATATTAGTAGTAACATCCGCAAACCAAATCGTATGATTTTGGTATGGGTGGCGAGCAACACAGGGAGTGTATCGATCGACACGAAGGTTTGTGGAGTGTCGCTCGACACTTCTGCTGCAGAACCGAACCGTATTACGTTTTAATCGCAGTTTTGGCTTGGTTAATAGTATAAAACATGCTTAGGGTTACGTGTTTTTCCTTGGCCGTCGTGTTAGAACTTTGAGAGGAGGAAATCAGTTTGTGAGAGAGAGATTCGAATGTTCTTGAGGATTGTTGAAAAGAAATCCTTGAGACATCATTTATACAAGTTCTAGGAGCCATAGGATCATTGTTCTTCGTGGTTTGTGAAGGAACCGCTCGGATCAGTCAGTTTCAGTGTGTAGAGGCTCTGTTCATGCGTTCTTTCGTTGTCAATCCATTCTCCCTTTACGTTTTATAGCAAAGGTAAGTTGTGACCGTTGGTTTCTAGGCGATGACGATGTCTCGTTGTGTTTTGTGGTTGATTGATGTGTGATTCGTGTGATATTGGTTGCCGTGGAATATATGCGTTGTATTATTGTGTTTTCCGTGCAGGTTTGCAGCTTGTAATCACCAGAATCAAGTCGAGAGAGGAGGAACTCGATTCTGGTGCAATTACAGGAGCGTGTCGATCGACACCAGGAGGATGTCGCTCGACACGAGTTTTAGGTGTGTGTCAATCGACACCTTTGTGGTGTCACTCGACACAAGAACCTTGGTCGTGTCGATCGACGCCTTCGTGGTGTCGCTCGACAAGCAGTTTTGTGTTCCCGAAATGTGTTGATTTTTTGTTGTGATGGTTTATATTGTTTGTTGCAATGTCTATTTGAGCCTGCTTGTTACGCCAGCAGGCGGGATGAGCAATTCACTAAGTATTTATGAAATACTTACGCAACTCTTTGTTCTATGTGTTGCAGGTAAAGGAAAAAGAAATGTATGACTGCGGAATCAAGGCTTTAGGGAGAGGATGATCAGGGTCTTGGTGTTTATTGTTTAGTCTAGTGAAACTGGTGTTTAGGTTGCTAGCATCTATTATTGAATCTGGAATTGTTATGTTGAGTTGAATTGGTTATTATTTTTATTGGATTTTGTTATTTCCTGAGAATTTCCGCATGCTTGTGTTTAGAATTATAGTCGTCGAGGATTAATATTTATAGGAATATTAATCTGGACTATTTATTAAAAAAAAAGGCTTGGTTATTTCATTCGTAGTCACCTACAATCATTATCTCAAAATGTAAAATCAATAATCTGGCAACAAAAAACTAATGATATTATGTAATAATATAGATGATATATGTATGTAAGCACGCAAGTGTAATACGACATGATTAACGCCTAGATCTATAAGTAATATTGGATTATTAAGAAAGAAGAGAACGATTCATTGATCTTACATTGGTGGAGACCAAAAAGAGAAACGATTATGAGAATGATAATCAAATTTTTACAACCCATCTTTGCTCTTCTCAACCAATTGTTAAATTATTTTTGTAAGAGTTATGTGAAAAATAACATGTGTGTCAACGTTTTCAAAAGCTTTATAAAGGAGAGAATCTACCATCATTGTTGATTACCATATCATGACAATTTAATTTTAATTTTGACGAGTGAGATTTCTCTACCTTATATGAAAAAATAATAATTCAAAATTGTTTAATTTTTTACCAAATATATATCAAATTTTATCAAATTATTAAATAGGAAACCAAATTTGATCAAAAAAGAAAATAGGAAACCAAATTAAACAAGAAGTAACAATTTGAATAAAAGAACAAACATTATTTACATGTCAAAGTATAAACTTATTTTTGAAATATAATTTAATACCTAATACTATTATTTACAATTAATGTAAATATGAAATTATCAATTGATTTAATTCATTATAAATATCTCCTAATCAATCAAATTAAATTACCATCTTTCATCTAATCCATTTCTTTTAGAATAGACTTTGTTTTGGAAAGATTTAGTTTGAGAACCTTGGTGTATGAATACTGATATATTTTCAATGTTAAAACGCATCGATCGTCGGACATGGGTGGGTCCATGGACCAAGAGTGGACGTGGGGCCCATTGGGGGATGAGGATTTCTCCTGAGGGGATGAGGATTTCTCCTACGACGGTGGTCGTTGCGATCTGTTAGTGGGGGTGATTGTGACACCCCGGTTTCAGAGCATATATGGTATATGCGGTATATGCGGAGAGGCTTAAAAGAATTGATTTGGCTATCTATATCACCAAAATGCACTTATCTTTTCGGTCACAGGTCTTGAGAGAGCTTTAGAGTTAAGCGTGCTTGAGTTGGAGTAGTTTCAGGATGGGAGACCTACTGGGAAGTGATTTTCAGTATCATGTGAGTGAGGTCAAAACACGAGGATAGATTGCGTGGTGATTTACAGGGTCAGTAAAGATGACTTCCGAGCCTCCCGGACTAACGCACCGACCGTCGGACATGGGTGGGCCCATGGGCCGAGAGTGGACGTGGGGCCCATTGGGAGATGAGGATTTTTCCTGAGGGGATAAGGATTTCCTCTACGACGGCGGTCGGGACGTTACATTATCAACTTATTTAAGTCATTAAATATATCTCCTAATCAATCAAGTTAAATTGCCATCTTTCATCAAATCCATTATTTTAATAATAGACTATGTTTTCGAAATATTTAGTTTGAGAACATTGGTGTATGAATAGTGAATACTCATATATTTTCAATGTTAAATCTTCGAAAGTATATAAGTATTTATAATTTATATAAATTATATTCTGCCATAAACCGATTTAGTTTGCATATATATCCCCATAAAGTAAGCAAAAAGAAACAAATAAGAATTATGTTATATTAAACAAAAAAAAATACATGTTGAACAAGCATGAATGAGTTTTCATGTTTCATATCTATATATAATAGCAAACTCAAAGAAATGATTATTGTTTTATTATGATCTCTCAATTTATATATAGTGATTATTTTGAAAGGTTGCTTCTTTACTTTAGTAAGAAGATTGAGTTGTGAAAAGCAAAATAAAAATTATAAATAGTTTTTTAATAAATTAACCTTTTATTTTGGTTCATATGATAATCATCTAAAGATGTAAGTTCTTCTACGTGATATATGGACATTCAAACTCAATCTGATGAATTTATTTAATTTTATAATTTGGTCTCGAATGTAATAGCCTATAACAATGCTTGACATACTAATGAAATCGAGCATTTGGAGGGGGCTTAAATTCACACCACATGGCGGAGACAATTCTGCCCTTTCGTAGCGGGGGACATTGTCTGAGGCACTCCTTCACTTCAGTGAACCAGAAGCATACAGATGGCTTTTCGATACAGCACAAAGCCTCCTGTGAAAATGGTTTTCCCATAAATGTATGACAACATCTTTCTATTCCCTTTGGGTGGTCGGGAGGATATTCGTAATCACCTACAATCATTATCTCAAAATCTAAAATCAATAATTTGACAACAAAAGACTAATAATATTATGTAATAATATAGATGATATATGTATGTAAGCACACAAGTGTGATACGACATGACTAACGCCTAGATTTATTAGTAATATTGGATTCTGAAGAAAGAAGAGAACGACTCACTGATATTACATTTGTGGAGACCAAAAAGAGACACGATTATGAGAATGATAACCAAATTTTTACAACCCATCTTTGCTTTTCTCGACCAATTGTTAAATTATTTTTATAAGAGTTATGTGAAAAATAACATGTGTATGTTATCGTTTTCAAAATATTTTATAAAGCAGAGAAACTACCATCATTGTTGATTTATCATATCATGACAATTTAAATTTAATTTTGACTAATGAGATTTCTTTACCTTATATAAATAAAAACAATTCAAAGAAGTACTTAGTATTTTAAACAAGTATATATATATATATATATACTACAAATTTTCATCAAATTATTAAAATAGGAAACTAAATTTGACCCCAAAAAAAATTAGGAAATCAAATTAAACAAGAAGTAACAATTAGAATAAAAGACAAAACATTATTTACATATCAAGTGTCTACTTTTTTAAAATAATAATTTAATACCTAATACTATTATTTCCAATTAATGTAAATATAAAATTATCTATTTATTTAAGTCATTATGAATATCTCATAATCAATCAAATTAAATTACCATCTTTCATCAAATCCATTTCTTTTAGAATAGACTATGTTTTGGAAAGATTTAGTTTGAGAACATTGGTGTATGAATACTGATCTATTTTCAATGTTAAATCTTTATAATTTATAATTTATATAAATCATATTCGGTCATACACCGATTTAGTTTACGATATATATCCCTCAAAAGAGTAAGCAAAAAAAAAAAACAACTAAGAATTATGTTATATTAAAAAAACATTTACATGTTCACAAACGGTGAATGAGTTTTCATGTTTTATATCTATATATAATTAGGTGATTCCCCGCCTAATACGCGGTTTAAATATTCTTTAACTTTTTAAATATCAAACTAATTGGAAAAACGTTATTTATAGTATATAAAAAATAATCTCAAAAGTATAATATAATCAAATATATATGATTTTGAATGGTTTTAGTTTTGGTGGGTATTCGAATTGGAAACAAATATATCTTATACATAAATAAATTTAGCTGAAATTGTTTTTTTTTGTTATGTTCATTACATGAGTAAACTAATATTAATCTTACTGTTTCACCATAACAATAACAAATATTCATTAATATTTGAAAGAAAAATAAAATTAGAAGATGGTGTATAAAGTTTTGAAGTAGAAAATTGTTGGGGTCATATTCCGCCCAGTAAGATCAATGTCAAGAAATGGCAAGTATGAAAACGACCGCAAGGTCAACAGGTTAAATGAAGTCAATACAGTTAACAGAAGGGTGCACGAGGTCAAAATAGAGTATGGCAGCAACGTCAGAAAGCTTAGGTTTTGGTGCAGCGACGAGGTCAACAAAGCAAAGTTTAAACCAATAGGGGATGCTCGGCGAGCTCAAGCATACAATAAGGCCCACCGACATCAAACCCAGAAGTGGAGGCAAGGTGGACTGAGTCCAAAAGCCTTGAAGATACTGGATCAAGCTTGCCAGCGAGGCCCGCAACCTGAGATTGACCTAGCCGCCAAGCAAATAAAGGAAAATCTCTAAGGTTTAGGAAATTTTCCTTATCTCTTTAGGAGTTCATATACTTGTACAATAATCCTTGTAAAGGGGATCCGCAACTTGTTACACAAAACATCAATAAAAGCTTTCTTTACAGTAATTGCAACCTACGTTCTTAAGCTTTAACCTAGAGATCTCTTTCCCTTCAATAAATTCTTGACAAATCTAATTGTGCTAGTTTCGACTTCCACAATTTGGCGCCGACTAAAGGGACCTTGAGATTTTCTGACTCGAAAAAGCTTACGAACGACCAATCTTACGATGGCTACAAGCGCCAACAGGTCGATCTTACGAACGGCCGATTTTTTTTCCTGTACCTGATATGAAATAAAAAATAATTCAAAAGTGTTTAATTTTTTACCAAATATATATATAGAAATTTTTATCAAATTATTAAAATAGGAAACCAAAATTTACCAAAAAAGAAATTAGGAAACCAAATTAAACAAGAAGTAATAATTTGAATAAAAGACAAAACATTATTTACATTTATTTACATATCAAAGTGTCTACTTATTTTTAAATAATAATTTAATACCTAATCTTAATATTTACAATCAATGTAAATATGAAATTATCTATTTATTTAAGTCACTATATATATATATATATATATATCTCCTAATCAATCAAATTAAATTACCATCTTTCATCAAATCCATTTTTTTTAGAATAGACTATGTTTCGGAAAGATTTAGTTTAAGAAATTTGGTGTATTGATACTCATATATTTCCAATGTTAGATCTTCGAAAGTATATAAGTATTTATAATAGGGTTAATTAGTGACATAACATGTTTGATCATGTAAATTGATAAAGTATAGTTAGAAAATTAGGTAACTAACAAAGAGAAAACAAATTTGACTAATTTTCCCATCATAAATTCAATTAAAGTTATCAACTTTAATGCACAATAACTACAAATTTATTGTAATATAAATGAAATAAAATTTTCTCAAAAAGTAAATTCGAAATTGACATACATAACAAAAAATCTTTTTTATGCATTAAACATTTGCTCAAAACAACCAAAACTTTTTAGTTTTCATAATAGTTAAGTATTGTTTGAATAAATAATTTAAGGTGAACTATATCACAATTTAGATAGTGAATTATCTCACTTTTTAAATTCAGATTTAAAGTGAACTAAAATTGTGTAATAGTGAACTATTTGTGCATTTAACAAGTACAATGGGGAGAATTTTAGAGGGGTTTATTGGTTCGTGAAATTTAGTGGATTTAAAAATCCAAACGAAATTCAGTGTTATTAGTTCTATGAATTTAAAATCAAATCTAGTATTATTGGTTCTATGATTTTGAAATCCATCTTAAATTCCAGTGTTATTCAATCCTACATATTTGCTTAGGGAAATTAGCATAACATAACATAACTTTTATAATGATAATTATCCAATTTTCTAATTTTCGTTTTATACAATATACCATTTGCTATATGAAAATTTATTATATTTTTTTTAATAAAATGTTAGCTCTATATAATCTTTGAACTTCTAACACAAAAACCTTATTGATTTCATTTTGAAGGTTTTTTGAATGTTTTTGTCGATGATGAAAAAAATATAATTATACACCAAGGTTAATGGATACGAAAAATCATTTAAATCCACGTAATTCTATTTGGTTGATTCAGAAAAATACAACAACTTGTGGCTTAGGATAAGAATGTGAGATAAATACAGTTACTTTTTTTTGTTTACACACATTACTAATATTTATGGTGATCTTGGTAGATTTGTCTGTGATTACCTGAAACGTTGGCGGGAACAAGAAGAAAATATATTTTGAAACTGATTGCATTTCTAGCTCTTTGATTAGAGATTGCACATGAGGCTGCAGTAAGATAACATGTGTGTGTTGACGTGTTTATGAAGCAGCAAAGCAAATAAATGAGAGAGAGTTAAAGTTGACTCGGTCAACGTTAGTGGTGCCGTTATCGCGTCTTCTTCCCCGTACGAAATCCCCAAAATCAAACATAAACCTAAACCTAAATCGAACGCCAAAAGCGACTTTCCGGCGTGGTTTTCCGATTCACGAGACAGAGACGAAGATTTGTGACCTAATTGACTGCTAATTGTAAGCTATTAGAAGTTGAGATTGAACAGAAACAAGAAGATTCGAGATTTCTTATATTTCTGTGCAGTCTCAACTTGTAATATGTTATGATTATCGTCAGTTTTTAGAATAATACTCCTTAGGTAGGTTGGGTTTGAGTAAAAGGATAATGCTTTTGAAGAAATAGAAGCCTTTTCTCTGTTGAAGATTTCAGTTGTCCTCAAGGAAGGATATTATTGTTGAGTATTGTCAAGTATGAAGCTCACAACATTCTAGGATGATACTAATTCAGCAGTTTTGGTACACAGGTTGCGAGAAACGTTTGTATCTGGTTTTTGAGTATCTTGACTTGGATCTCAAAAACCATATGGACTCATCATATGACTATTGAAGTTAAACTTGATTTTGGGTTATGCTTAATTATGGGTTCATGATCCAAATATGATATTTGGACTAAGCCCAAAATTAAACCCAAGTTCTAGAATTTTCAAGAGATACTTAGGAAGGTTATCACCTCCTTAAGTTTTTCTAGAGAATTCTTGAAAGATAAAGATATGTAAATAATGGTGTAGAAAAATCTAGAGAGTCACAAGATAAGAAGATACTAATCTAGATGTTATAGAGAATTCTAGAGACTTGCAAAATATTTAGTAAGTAAGGAAGTTAGTAGAATAATCTAGAGATTTAGGGAAAGATCTTTGGGAGACTATAAATACCTCCTCACCCCTTCTCATTTGTAACATACAAGAACATAAGAAAGTTGAACAAGTGAATAAAGAATAAGTTCAAACAAAGAGTGTTCAAGTTCATAAGTTCTCTAAATTTCTCTAAGAGTCTTTCAAGTATTCTCTAAAAGTCATTTCATATTTCTTCATCATACTTAGAGGGTCTTTTGTTTATTTCGGGTTTCTCGGGGTTGTACGGTCTTGGGCTAGTGCTAAGCACTATCAAGGGAAGTTTCTTTACATGGTATCAGAGCCATTCTAATTGTGCTCATCAAGAACGGGTTTTAGAGAGCTCGGGTTTACTCTAAGTATGGAATCAACGGGTCGTGTTGTTGGATTGGGAATGGAGATCCTAAATCAATCTAACTACCGGTTATAGAAGTCATGTATGAAGTCATACTTGGTCAGTGAGAACTTATGGGATGTCGTCGGCGGTAGTAGCACAATACCACCAAGGGGAGCTGCTGCGACAGCGGAAGCGACAAAGGAATGAACACGGAAGAATGCCTTGGCGGAGTTTGCTTTAAAGAGGTCGATATCCTCGGGAGTTTTTGAGCATGTCTCAAGGTGCAAATCTGCTAGTTCTATTTGGCGGGCGCTAGATCAATTGTTCAACAAGAAGAATGAAGCTCGACTAAAGTTGTTAGAGAATGAGCTGGCGAATGCGAAGCAGGGGGAGTCTACAATCTCAGAGTTCTTCATTAAGGTAAAGAACCTTTGCTCTGAGATTAATTCTCTTAATCCGGAGGAGTCAATCTCGGAGGCGAGGTTAAAAGGGTCTATTATTCGAGGTCTACGATCTGAGTATACACCGTTTGTGACTTTGGTTCAAGGATGGCCTACACAACCTTCCTTGGAGGAGTTTGAAAATTTATTTGCTTCGCAAGAATCCTTAGTCATGCAAATGGCGGGTGTTAAAGTCCACGATGACTCGGGAAGTGCTTTTGTAGCTCGGAGACAACAGAGCTTCAAAGATAAACATAAGGATAATCATGGAAGAGAAGGATCGTCCATGGGAGATAAGAAGCGATTCAAGTGCTACCGGTGTGGGAAACTTGGGCATTTTAAAAAGGATTGTCGAGTCAAGTTGAAGGAAACAAATATGACGGAATCAAAAGGTCACACTGAAGACGAAGAATGGGGAAAGTGTTTCACGGTGGAGGCTACATCTTCAAGTACATCCACAACTAAAACTTTGGAAAATAATTGGATAGTGGATTCGGGTTGTAGCCATCATATCACCAGAGACGAGAAGTTATTTTCTAGTCTTCAGAATAATGATGGGAAAAATGCCATTATTACCGCGGATAATTCAGTCCACCGAGTTGAAAAGGAAGGTATTGTTGTCATTAAAGGAGATGATGGAAGTCAAATCACACTCAAGAACGTGTACCATGTTCCTGGAGTTAAGAAGAATCTTCTCTCTGTGGTAAATGCGGTAGACTCGGGTAACTACATTCTATTTGGCCCAAGAGACGTTAAGTTCCTAAAGAACATTAAAGAGCTAAAGGCGGATTTGGTTCACACTGGAGCATGGGTTAAAGATTTATATGTCTTATCGGCCTCAAACACTTATGTGGAGAAGATGAGTGCCAATGACAATGCATATATATGGCATGCTCGACTTGGTCATATAAATATGACTAAGCTGAAAGTCATGGTGAATAAGGATTTGGTAAATGAGCTCCCAAAGTTGAAGATTCAAGATGGAGGAAAGCTTTGTGAAGGATGTCAATATGGAAAATCACACAGACTTCCATTTGACAACTCTACTTCACGGTGTAGTGATCCGTTAGAGAGGATCCATAGTGATTTGATGGGTCCAACAAGAACATCCTCCTATTTCGGGTATCGCTACTTGTTGTTGTTCGTTGATGATTTTTCACGATACACCTGGGTATACTTTGTGAAAGAAAAATCAGAAGTATTTTCCAGGTTTCAAGAATTCAAGGTTACTGTGGAAGGCGAGTTGGGTCGGAAAATAAAGACTCTAAGGACGGATAATGGAGGAGAGTTTATGTCAAAGGAGTTTCTCTCTTTTTGTAGAGACCGTGGCATCAAGAGAGAGTTTACATGTCTATATACACCTCAACAAAATGGAGTAGCAGAGAGAAAGATCAGACATCTAAGCGAGACATCTGGAAGCTGGTTACATGGGAAGAACTTGCCTAAAGCTTTATGGGCAAAAGGCATGAGATGTGCAGCGTATATCATCAACCGAATGCCACTCAGTCCGAACAATATGAAGTCTCCTTATGAGATGGTTCACAAGAAGAAGCCAACGGTGAAACATCTCAGGATATTTGGGTCAGTCTGCTACGTTCATGTGTTTGACTCTCAGAGAACAAAATTGGAGGCAAAGGCGAAGAAGTGCATCTTTGTCGGCTATGATGAACAAAGAAAGGGATGGAGGTGTATGGAACCTGAGACACACAAGTATGTTGTGTCTCGTGATGTTGTCTTTGACGAAGTCTCTTCATACTATGGGCCACCTCAAGTCTTGGTTGAGAAAGAAGGTGATGGTTCTTCTAAGATCGATGAACCAGTTCTCGAAGTACCAAGTGAGGGTGAATGTCCGAAAACAGAGACACAAAGTGAAAGGGGGAGCACTAACCAAGAGGAGAATCAAGATAATGGTTCTTTGGTAAATCAAAGACCAAAGAGGAACATTATCAGGCCTGCTCGGTTCAGGGATGAAGAATTTATCACTACTTACTCATGCTATTTTGCAGCTCCATTAGATGAAGAGGAGCCATCATCATATGATGAAGCAAAAGAAGTTTGTGAGTGGGAGACCGCAATGAAGGAGGAAATGGATGCTCTTATGAAGAATGAAACTTGGGATTTGGTTCCAAAGCCCAAGGATGTCCAACCTGTTTCTTGCAAATGGGTGTATCGAATTAAGTGAAAGACCAATGAAAGCATTGACAGATATAAGGCAAGGCTGGTTGCTCGAGGGTTCTCTCAGAAATATGGAGAAGATTATGATGAGACTTTCAGTCCAGTGGCTAAGATGACAACGGTACGCTCTCTCTTATCCTTAGCTGCAAGTTTTGGTTGGAAGTTATGGCAATTGGACGTGAAGAATGATTTTTTATACGATGAGCTTGATAAGAATATTTTTATGGAGCAACCACTTGGTTTCAAATCACGAGAGCATCCTGATTATGTGTGCAAGCTTAAGAAGGCTTTGTATGGGTTAAAACAAGCTCTACGAGCCTGGTATGGAAAGCTTGCTCAGTTTCTTCAGTTTTGCGGGTATGCGCCATCGAATTTTGATCCGAGTCTCTTCTTAAAGAAAAATGGAGGAGTCCATGTGGTAGTTCTACTTTATGTAGACGACATGATAATTACGGGGAATGATGAGGCGGAAATCGCTCGTCTACAAGAGGATATGTCGATAAGGTTTGAGATGAAGAAGTTGGGTGAGTTGAATAACTTCCTTGGTTTGGAAGTTGAAAGGGTTAAGGACGGAATATTCATCGGCCAACAAAGCTATGCAAGAAGGATTGTTGAAAAGTTTGGAGAACACGAAGGAAAGACGTGTACTACTCCTATGGATGTGAACATAAAGCTTAGGCGTGATGAAGGGTCCTTACTACCCGATCCTCGACCTTATCGCTCTCTTGTGGGAAGTCTCTTATACTTAACCATTACAAGACCTGATATTGCATTCGCGGTAGGTCTTGTAAGTCGGTTTATGCAGGCACCAAGGAAGCCGCATCTCGAGGCAGCTAAGAAGATCTTGAAGTATGTGAAGACAACTCTTGGCATGGGTTTGGTGTACAAGTACAATGCCAAGGTTTCCCTTCATGGTTTTACAGACGCTGGCTTTGGTGGAGATCTAGATGACCGAAAGTCAACTTCGGGGTATGTATTCTTATGTGGAGACACTAGTGTTTCGTGGTGCAGCAAGAAGCAACCAACAATGTCGATGTCTACCACTGAAGCAGAGTATAAAGCTTCGACTCTCGCAGCTCAAGAATGTATATGGCTTCGTAGGCTTCTTGAAGATTTGTTCGAGCCAATCAATAAGCCGACTGCAATCTATGGAGACAATCAAAGTGCTATCAAGTTGGCTAATAATCCAGTGTTTCATGCAAGGACGAAGCATATTGAGCTGGAACATCACTTCATAAGAGAGAAGGTGCTTGATGGGATAATCGAAGCTTTGGAGGTTCGAAGTGAGGACAACGTTGCAGATATCTTCACAAAGTCATTACCGAAGGGACAGTTCGAGTTACTTCGTTAGAAGCTCGGGATGGTTGACAAAATCAAGTTTAAGGGGGAGTATTGAAGTTAAACTTGATTTTGGGTTATGCTTAATTATGGGTTCATGATCCAAATATGATATTTGGACTAAGCCCAAAATTAAGCCCAAGTTCTAGAATTTTCAAGAGATACTTAGGAAGGTTATCACCTCCTTAAGTTTTTCTAGATAATTCTTGAAAGATAAAGATATGTAAATAATGGTGTAGAAAAATCTAGAGAGTCACAAGATAAGGAGATACTAATCTAGATGTTATAGAGAATTCTAGAGACTTGTAAAATATTTAGTAAGTAAGGAAGTTAGTCGAATAATCTAGAGATTTAGGGAGAGATCTTTGGGAGGCTATAAATACCTCCTCACCCCTTCTCATTTGTAACATACAAGAACATAAGAAAGTTGAACAAGTGAATAAAGAATAAGTTCAAACAAAGAGTGTTCAAGTTCATAAGTTCTCTAAATTTCTCTAAGAGTCTTTCAAGTATTCTCTAAAAGTCCTTCCATATTTCTTCATCATACTTAGAGGGTCTTTTGTTTATTTCGGGTTTCTCGGGGTTGTACGGTCTTGGGCTAGTGCTAAGCACTATCAAGGGAGGTTTCTTTACAATGACTAGTAAGAAATCTAGGCATTGTTTTATTTATGTGTTGATGCATTTGTGTTTGCTTGCTCTTGATGCCATTAAGTTTCTATCTGGTAATTTGACACATCTATGTGTTTATTTGGTGAAATAATACTGAAATCCAAGTTAATCATGTCCTTCGGGAATATCAGGCTGATCAAAGCTATTCATCCAGACATATATCTTTACCAGATTCTTCGTGGAATTGCGTATTGCCACTCTCACAGGGTTCTCCATCTGCACAAACTCACTTAAGCTTGCAGATTTTGGACTGGCCAGAGCATTTGTTATTCTTGTCAGGACATTTACTCATGAGGTACCAAAGAGTTGTTTAATTTTTTGGTCTTATGTTTCTGTAATGATTCTTATGACATGGCTTCATAGTTGCTTAGTTATTCTAGCCTTTGTTATTAGAGAAAGTGTACAGAACCACTTTAGTAATATCCCTCTGTTGCATCTGATAAGTGTTGGATAAAGGACTTAGAGATATTTTAGATAAATTTCAAAGTCATTTCTCTTGACGGTTTCACAAATTATACCATTAAATCATTGCTACATTGTCAACGAAACGCGTGTGCAGCTGCGAGAAGGTGCTGATCATGTCTTCTTGTCCCTTTAAAATCTATATCTAGAAGATAAAATTGTGTTTCCTTGCTAACTGAATTTCATGGGGTTTTATACAATACAGGGATACTTTCAACTGAGAAGCTATTCTCATTCTGCATCCTTGTTCCAGCAGCTCAAGAGGTTATGGATAAACAAATTTGGATTCAGAACAGGTAAAACCAAACTCATTTGTGTGAATTGTCTAGTTTCTGAAACTTTTACTAAAGATAATCTTATAATAGTTAAACCCTTACACATAGAGACATTTGACATTTTACTTTTATCCATTTTGGGACGGAATAGTGTTCAGTTCTACCACTATACCTTAGTTTCATTTGGATTCTAGATTAAGACATTCTGTCTAACTGTGTTTGTGGTTCATGATTAACTAAAACACTTTTACACTAAAAACTAATTCTCTCTCTCTTCTACAATCACTTCTCACGCAAATCTTCATCTCTTCTCTGTGTTGTGTTTCTAAAATCATGATGTTGCTCAAAGTGATTTTTACCTTCATAATTGTTCTTGTGAGTACAATTCCTTCTCTTCATGCAATTCACTGTCCTCCTTCCTCTAAATCAGACTTGGCGAGGCTTGTACAAAAGCACAAAGCTTCCCTTGGCTTGCTAGTTGATGTGGGTGGTTGCGGAAATTTTACTCGCGTTCAACAAGCAATTGATGCAGTTCCTCAACACATCCATTCATGGACTCTCATCGTTATCAATGCCGGAGTTTACAGGTTCGTCCCTCTTTCTCTCTTGAGTAGTTGTTTACAGAAATTCTTGATCCTTTTCAGATTCTTTGTGATGTAGTTGATCTTGGAAACTCTTTCTACTACTTGCCCTGCAACTGTTACAAAATCTGGTACTTGTTTAGTTTATTCTTGCGTCAATAACAAGACATTCCCAAGGGTTTGGGGAGATCAGTTTGCAGCGTTTATTGACAGTGGGAACAGCTTTTATCATAATTCTTGTTTCGAGAGTCTTATTGGAATAGAGAAAGACGTACAAATTGACAGAGGATGTCGGATTTCAGTTGAAGAAGTTTCCAACGACATGTCATAGCTCGTTGTTTTCTGCAACGCTACTAAGAATCTTAGTGAAATCATACTCGTTGTGGCATGGCAGAGTATTGAGAGGTTGAACTACACACATCTGTGTCTGACACACGTTTTAAGAGGCCTGAAACATGGTATATGTGGTGATGGGCAGTTCAAAAAGAAGCACAAACATGATATATAAGATATCACAACCAGTATTACGGTTCACCTTAAGTTTGGACAGTGTCGTGATCATGAATTTTGTGATGAAACTGGTTTGGTTTGGTTTGGTTTGCTTATCCAGGGGGTGGTTGTCTCTAGTGTATAATGCTGCTTTAGCCTCAGATAGGCAACAACACAGCAAACCTAGTAAGTTGCTACACAATATGTCTAAGGAAGTAGAAGAGAATGAAAAGATACAGAAGAAGATTATGCGAGTAGTGAATGATAGTGTGGGGAAACAGGGAGACACAGTCATTCAGGGGAAGCTAGTTTACAAAAACACGCTGGTTATTCCGAGAAAGTCACAATATAAGAAAACAAGCTCAGTTTGAGGAGGCAGGAAAAGTCATGGGGCAAGACGATGCAGATACCAGAGGTACAGAAGAAGATTATGCGAGTAGTGGATGGTTGTGTGGGGAAACAAGGATACACAGTTATTCAGAGAAAGTCACAATATAGCGAATTGATATTACAGAAATGTCTTGTAGTCAGTTATGGAGTTTTAGAGACAGTAAAAAGAAAAATAGCTCAGTTTGAGGAAGCAGCAAAATTCATGGGGCAAGGCGATGGAGATTTACTTGAGGTCATGCTATGCTTCTTAGGTGTTGGTAGTTGCACAACAGTGCATACATGGAGTTCTTGGAACTGGATCTATGCATTGCTATTGGATCTTGTGTTGTTATGATTTTCGTTTCATACTTGTGTTAATGAAGTTTTGGCTAATGAAGCTTATCAGTGATTTTGTTTTATATTACAGGGAAAAGGTAAAGATGAAGAAAACTAACATCATCATACAAGTGAGAGGGTATGAGAAGACAATTATCGAGTGGAACGACATAGCGAAATCCGTCGGTGGCACTTACAATAGCTTCTCCTTTGGGATCTTCGCACATAATTTCAGAGCGTTCAACATCAGTTTCAAGGTAACATCAAAAATCAGCAATCATATTGTCTACTGAATTGAATTAATGCTTAAGTGTTCTGATACATCAACTCTTTTTGGTCGGAGGAAGAATACTGCGCCACAACCAGAGCCCGGTGCGAAAGATGAACAGGCAGTAGCGCTACGTATAGACGGAGACAAAGCTGCTTTTTACGGGTGCGGATTCTTCGGTGCTCAAGACACGCTCCTGGATAACAAAGGAAAACACTTCTTCAAAGGTTGCTTTATCCAAGGATCTATAGACTTCATCTTCGGCAATGGAAGATCACTCTACCAGGTAAATCAAGAAGAACTAATGTGCTATCTTCAAAACAATGCATAAGCATCCTATACCTGCTTCAGATTTCTTACCGTATTTCGTATGTTATTATTTACATTACACTCACTTCCAGTCTCTTCTGATTGCATACAGGATTGTACGATAAGATCAATAGCAAAGGAGTCGTCTACCTCAAGGATTACCGGGTGTATCACCGCTCAGGGAACAGAATCAGAAGGTGAGGAAACAGGCTTTTCTTTCGTCAACTGCAGGATAGATGGAACCGGGAAGGTGATACTGGGACGAGCATGGAGACCATACGCTACTGTGGTCTTCTCGAACACGAAGATGTCTGGAATCATCTTACCGGAGGGATGGAGCGACAATGGCAACCGAACTAGGGACAAGTAAGACTACTAAAATCTTTTCTCAAGTCAGTGATAAAATATTTCCAGTTATCTTTAACAGTTTCTTTTTCCACAGGACTCTATTTTGGAGAACATAAATGCTACGGGGAAGGAGCGAAATCCAAAGGCAGAGTCTCATTTGCGAAACAACTGAGCGATTCAGAAGCCTCCGCATTCACATCCTTATCGTACGTAGAGGGAGATAAATGGCTCCATGACTAGAGATCTTCCATGACTTGTTCTGAAGAAACGGCGAAGAAGCAATACAAACACTTTTTAGATGCAAATATGTACCCAATGCTCACTTACTCTTCCATCATTCTCCTTCTTTCACCAATTGACAATAACTGATTCTCCTCAGAAACCAAGAACCAGCGTCACATTGTAGTATATACTTCAATTAATCATCTTTAAGTTATGTAATTTCCAGACAAATAACTAAACAGAGTTGTAAATGTAAATCAAATCAAATAAACAATCTCTCAAAACCATTGATGACAACAGAACAGATCTCAAAATCTTTGGGGTTTTATTCAAAAACAAAACAGTAGACAGACCCCTGTGGAAAATACAAACTATGTAATCTCTCAAAAGTCAAAACCATTGACGATACAACAGAACAAGAAAAGAAAAAAAGTAACCACAGTACACAGGTCATGGAAGAGACCACAAAACTCTGAGACTAAAAAGATTAACCAAATCTTTATATACAAACCTTTGCTTTTGTGAACCATCACGGCTCCCTGAGGACTCTAACGGTTTGTGGACAATCTGTTCTCTGACCAGCCAATGAGTAATACGCCAATATATGAGCCGGATGCTCCATCTCTCTTACCTCTCCTTGTTGATTCACTTCCGGGACTCTTCTAGACGGAATCAGCTCAATGTTCCAGTACGGTCTAGCCATCGTCATCAGATCTTGTCCAGTCACCGATGTTCTATAACCTTGTACCCAGAGGTATCTCAGTGAAGGCAGTTTCATAACCGCTGCAGCGATTGCTCGCTCGCTGAAGCAACAACCTCTCATCTCTAGCTTCTGTAGATTCGGGCAACCTCTCGAGAATTCCATTAGACCTTTGTCTGATTCACCTACGTAACCGAGAAGCATCCATCTCACGTTTGGACTGTACTGTCCGATGTAACTTAATCCCACGTCGGTTAAGCCTCCTTGTCTAAGATAGAATGCAAACCGTCTGAGTTTCTTGCATCCGATCAAGAGGGATCGGACTCCGTTGTCCAGTGGTAAATCTGTTATTCTCTCTTCCCGGTCGAGTAAGACAAGGCGGAAGTCGCAGAGGTTTTTAAGATATGTGCCTATGCTTGCGAGAGATTCGTTAGTTATGTCTGAGACGTACACAGCCATGTATTCTAACTCCTGGCAGCCCTGAGCCAAAGCGATTAATCCTCTTTGTGAGACTAAGCCTTCTTCGTCTTCCATTCCTTGTTCATCTGCACCCCGCTCAATCCTCAACCGCTTCAACTTCTTACAGCACTGTGCAAGCACTTCTAGACCCCTATCTCCGATTACATTCCTTGTCTGTAATACAGCACGAATTATCAGTCTTACATATATATATGTAAAGAGAAACTAATATTGCATTCATATCCCTTATTCTTATATAATTTACTCACTAAATCAATCTATAATGAAAAAAGAGGACTAGTACTATTTAATAGGAGCATCATTTACCACTAAACATGCATCCTAAATATGTAGTTAGCAAGAAAAAGACAGCAAGTTAGATATTTTACCTCGAGAACTTCCAAGTTCGGACACTTTTGGATTAGTGTACAATGATCCTCAGTTTCCAGTAACGCATAAAGCAAATCCAGCTTCCGGATTTGAGCAGCGAATGGAAATAGAATTGGCATTTCATTAGGTCCCAAGTAAGAGAGGCCTAAACGACATAGTTTTGGTGGGAAACTCAGATTCATGTACTTCTCAGGTCTTCCAATATCCTCATTCAAGGAGCCACCACAAAATTCTTCAAGGTTAGCTGCAGCTTTAAAGAACCCAACTAGTTCCAAAATCTCAAAGTCTCCAACCTTCACAGAGCTCAGTTTCCGGCAATTTCTAGCTATGCTTTCCAAGTCTTTGGCACTGATTTTAGCAAACTCCGTCATGTAAAAATTTAACACCTCAAGAGATGTGTTGTTCTGAGCAAGCTCATGAAGCCACTCACCATCCTTTTCAACATAAGAACTCTCTTCCATTAAAAATGTCTTTATTTTCCTGAAGAAAACAGCAAACAGAAGCATGATCAAAGTTAGAAACAACTCCAAGATATGCATAACCACAGAAACCGAATCAACCGATGCAAGAAACGACATGATAAACAAGAACTCGTAGAAGCTGCAAATATCATTTCTGCCATTTATGTATCTATAACCACAAGTGCAAATTACACTAAGAAATTACATCAAATCTTCCAAGAAACTATCTTAATCAAGAAAAGGCAAGTCCAGTCTTGTTCTACTCATAGTAAGTACAAAGATTCTAAGTAAAAAGAAGCAGCAAAAACTCAATTCTTGATAATATTATCAGTACCTGCAGTGTTTCACGATGCTCAAAAGTCCATCAGTACTAAAACCAGAGCACTTATCAAGCTTCAAAGCCTCAAGATCATCTGATCTCGACCTAGCAAGAACATCCAGATCCAAATCGCTAACAATCATCCTCCTGAAATGCACAGATTTAAGCTGCCTCAGAGACGAAGCAATCTCATTAACCCAAGGCGTAACGTAACCACCCCAATTCTCCGGAATCAGATTGAACATAGCTGCTCGTGGTTTCCCTTTGAGCTTAAGCGACCTCAAATTCGGAAACCTCCGGCTTAATCGATCAGGAGTCGCCGTGTAACACAGAGCCATCGTGACGTGCTCTCTAGTCTCGGAATCGATTTCGAACCATCTCCGGCACACCAGAGAAGCGGAATCTCGATCTTTCGAATCGGTTATGTAAGGCATCACTCGCTCGATGACGTCATCCACCGTAACACCGCTTAATCTACACTTTTTGTTATCGGAATCCTCCATCGGAGAAAATCGCCGAGATTCGATTCGATTCTTATTCCGGCGAACAACAACAAACAAACAAAAAAATAGAAGACGAATCGAAACTTCGTAGATCCAAAAGCTCACAGTGAGAAGTGACCGGAGAGAGAGATCTCAGTGACCGGAGAGAGAGATCTTCCCTGAGGAAGCAGAAGAAGAAGATGAGAGTGAGGAGAAGAAGACGACACGCGTAGGAAGAAGAGGCGGATTGGGAGGAAGAAGAAAGTGGGAGAGGAATCTAAATTTTTTTTGATAATAATAATAATTCGGTTCGTTTAATTATTTTTATTGTTTTGGGGAAGAGGATATTTATTTTGTTGATGATGATGATACAGTGCTTGAAAGTTTGACGGTGGAGATGCGATCACGTCTCCAAATGTTTTTTTTTGAGTGGTCAGGTTTCTTTTCACTAAACGACAATGTTTTGCAGAATAAGTAACCAATCCCATCTGATTATTTCAACCAAAATATTTATTATTTTATAAAAAGTAGATTAGATTCTTTTTTTGGTAGGACAGTGAAAAATGGTAAACGACTGCAATTTTTCTACCGTACGTAATAGCTTTTTTCTTTTTGTAGGGACCATAGTAGTTAATTTCATGAATGATGATGGCCCATAACACAGGGATATTATTAATCAGAGACTATGGAATAGTGATATTTACGAATTTTACATACATGTAAAAAAAATTGATTTTCATTGTAATGATGTACGTTACGGTTTTCCTCAAGTGGTATAATTTGACGAATAATAACCAAGTGCAAAACAAGTCGGATGGTAAAAACTTGTATCATTTTATTGTTATAAAAAATGTGAAGTGATGTAAGTTGTAACTAATTGCAAGACTAGTCGGATGTGATGAATAATGTATTTTAAAAAAAAGCTCGATAGCTACACAATCTATGGTTCATTTTGACACTTAGCTACACAAACATAAGGAATGCACTCTTTGGCATACGAGAATATATTTTTGTGGAACCGATCTATACAGACTTAAATGATAATTTATCGAACTACCAATCACTCTAACATTGTATCAAAAGTATGTTATAGGCGAATGATATTTTCATGTTTCGTTTAGTTTAGGTAAAATGTAAACCCGATCATACATGTACATGAGTTAAACGTTTTTCGGTGGAGGATCAATGAAAAATGCTGAAAGAAAGATTTAAAATAACACTCTTCGAACAAAACTATCATATCTCTTTCACATTTTCGGGATAAATCATTCACCAACACACTACAAGAAAACAGGTGATATTCCGACGGAAGTCCGACTTCCGACAATCCGTCGGAAATCTGTCACACTTTACCGACGGATTTCAGACCGCTACCGAAAGTGTCGGATATCCGTCGGTAAACCGTCAACTTGCACCGACTCATTACCGATGGTTTCCTACACGTCGGAATTTTATAACGCAATTCCGACGGATTACGATGTCGGCAAAGTCTGATTGGTTACCTTATCGTTAGCGGTGGCCGATGGGATTTGTGGGGCGTTATGTCGGAGGTTTGTGACGGATTTCCGACGGAATGCGTTCTATATAAGCTACGACATTCCATCGTAACACAATTCACATTGTAAAAGAAACACAATTCACATTATCTAAAAATTTAAAAGAGATGAGTTCTTTATATTTTCGGTCATGGATGGACGACCAATGATGGAAGAGGGGTCTAACTTATTAACGACCGAATACGCTCAAGGTATTTGCGAGTTCATGCAGTTACCTAGAAATCAAGAGGCGGCCACCAAAGGTTAGAATATCAAATGTCCTTGTTCTAACTGCTGTAATAGAAGTACTCTTGCGGTTCCTATTGTTTGAAACCACTTATATAGATATGGATTTAGGACCGGATATAAGGTTTGGTATTTACATATAGAAACCAATTATGAATATGGTAGTACTAGTAGCAATGCACCTTATTTTCCGGATAGCATAGGGGAACCTACCGCGGGAGTAGACGTTGGGGTAAGTACGGTTACGATGGTTAACGATGCGTTTACAGAGAATTTGCAGTCGGGTGGGTATGAGGGTGATAGGGTTGAAGAACCTAATTTAGAATCTCGAAGGTTTTTCGATATGTTAGACGCATCAAAGCAACCACTATACAGCGATTGTAGGGATGGTCATTCACCGTTATCTTCTGCTAGTAGGATGATGAACCTGAAGACTGATTATAATTTGTCCGAAGAATGTGTTGATGCATTCGCCAAGTTTGTGAAAGATATTTTGCCACAAGATAATCTGGCCCCCAGATCATACTACGAGATCCAAAACTTGTCGTCGGTCTTGGTTTGCCCTACCAGGTTATAGACGTGTGCATCGACAACTGTATGATATACTGGAGAGAAGACGAGAATCGAAATAAATGTAAATTTTGCCAGAAACCACGGTTCCAGGAGTCAAGTGGGAGGGTGAAGATTCCATTCAAACGAATGTGGTATTTACCCTTAACGGAGAGGTTGAAGAGGTTGTACGAATCAGACCACACATCTACGGCTATGAGATGGCATGCAGAGCATAGTCAAGATGGAGATATCACGCATCCTTCTGACAGGGAAGCGTGGAAACATTTCCAATCCGTATATCCAGATTTTGCATATGAACAACGAAATGTATACCTCGACTTATCCACTGATGGTTTCAACCCGTTTGGCAAGCATGGAGGAAAATATTCGTTGTGGCCGGTCATCGTAACACCTTACAATTTGCCTCCATCTATGTGCATGCGGCGAGAGTTCATGTTTCTCTCAATTATAGTTCCCGGGCCAGATCATCCAAGATGGTCGCTCGATATTTTCCTCCAACCATTGATCTATGAGTTACAGATGTTGTGGGAGCATGGTGTTGAGACATATGATGTTTCAATCCGGCAGAATTTCAACATGCGTGCGGTTCTTGTGTGGACCATAAGCGATTTTCCGGCATACGGTATGTTATCTTGATGGAAAACGCATGGAAGATTGGCATGTCCTTATTGCCAAGACAATACTTCAGCATTCCAACTGCAGCACGGAAGGAAGACTTCATGGTTTGATTGCCATAGGTGTTTTTTACCGGCAAATCATCCATATCGTCGGTCTAAAAGACATTTCAGGAAGAATGTACAAGTGTTACATGGTCCACCTCCTGAGATATATGGTCGCAGCATATTGGAACAGTTATGAGATTTTGGTGCTGAGCGAACTCCTGAATGTGGGGGTAATGGCCATTACCCCATCGACGGTTGTGGGTAATATCACAATTGGCACAAGAAGAGTATTTTTTGGGATTTGCCTTACTGGAAAGACCATCTACTGCGACATAATCTAGATGTCATGCATGTGGAAAATAATTTCTTTGGCAACATCATGAACACCATATTAAACGTCCCAGGAAAAACCAAAGACAACTGGAAGTCTAGATTCGACTTGCCATTGATTTGTTCGAGACCATCTCTTCATGTTTCGAACGGTAGATTGTTGATGCCTGCTTACCGGTTAGACGCTGGCCAGAAAGAAGTATTTTTTTAATGGTTCCAAAAATTTGTCAAATTTCCAGACGGCTACGCATCTAATCTACGTAATTGCGTGGATTCGACGGAAGGCAAGTTTATAGGAATGAAGAGTCATGATTGTCATGTCGTGATGCAGCGTCTTCTTCCATTTGTATTTGCATATCTTCTTCCAGAACCTATCCACCAAGCAATTGGAGGTATATTTCTTACTCCCATTAGTTTATTACTACCATAATATTACTATATATGTATTAACTTGTTTAATTTTTGTTTATAGGAGTTGGTGCATTCTTCCGAGATTTATGTTCAAGAACGCTTACCTCCCACGAGATACGTAACTTGGAGGCCAATATCCCGGTTCTCCTTTATAATCTTGAGAAGATATTTCCACCGTCTTTTTTTGACGTTATGGAACATCTTCCTATTCACCTCCCATGAGAAGCAGCCTTAGGAGGCCCTGTTTAATACCGATGGATGTATCCGTTCGAGCGTTACATGTTCCACCTGAAGAAAAAGGTTAAAAATTTGAGCAAGGTTGAGGGATCGATTGTCGCACAAAGCCTCAACGAGGAAATCTCACACTTTGCCGAATATTACTTTCCACCGGCAGTTAGTACTAAGGCGAGATGGCCTCCCCGACATGATGATAGAGGTGAGAAAGCAGTGTATGCCGTGGTTGTTCCTGAGTTGTTTGCCCAAGTTGGTCGAGCAAGTGGAAAAGGAAAGAAACGCAAACTATCACCACAAGAGGTCACACATTTGCATATGTATATCCTCAGAAACTGTGACGAAATTTTGGAGTACGAAAGGTATATATATCATTTATCATACTAAATTTATTTAATTATTTGCATTCATCTACTAACGACTGTTATGTTACAGGATCTACATGTCTCTCGCACGTGATTACCATTGTGATAAGACAGATGTCGAACTTGCTGTCTTGAAAGATGAACAATTTCCAGAGTGGTTGAAATGTTATGTAAGTTTAATATAATTACATCCGTCTTACATTTGCATGTTTTAACGTTCATATGTTACTTATATCTTACGTATATCATTTTTAGGTTTCCGAAAGTTTAGACAGTGGTCGATCAATCGCGACATGGTTAGTGGAGTTTGTTCATGGCTTACGCACCACCGCGACTTCATATCCCCAGTTTTGCACTAGGGGATATTCGTTCAGGATCCGTGAGGAAGGACGTCAAAGGTCAACTGCGGACTATGGTATTTCGGCGCAATCCGGCGATACCATGTACTATGGGATTTTAAAAAAAATCTTGGAAATCCGATATCCAGGAATATTGAACTTGAGGTGCATTGTGTTTATGTGAGATTGGTATGATCCATCCAATGGTCGAGGCGTTCGAGTTGACCCTCTTGCTGTTATTTCGATAAATTCAAGCCGGAAACTACAGTATTACGATCCATTTATCCTTGCGTCTCAAGCAGACCAGGTATCAATACACTATATATGTTTACCTATGTACTCATAGTTAAGGTTTCTTGTTCATGTATATTAACAATATCCACTAATTATTAATAGGTTTGCTACATTCCATATCTTCGAGTTGCGTACCGTACAGATCCGTGGATCACAGTAACTCCAATAAACCCGAGAGGAAAAATCTACGGAGTTCCAGAACAAGATGCATTACAACCATCAAGAAGTGTATCAATGTCACCTGTGGAGGAGATGGATAACATTGACCTTGTCGTTGATGTCACACATGTCGGGGACGATCTAGTGCATTCGGACGAAGAGGAACCACATGGAGAATTTGACGACAATTCAGACTCCATCCCTAGTGAAGGTTCCTCTGGAGATTTAGAATAATAATTTGTGAAAAAATGTTTGCTTTTTCATGTTTTTCTCTCACATTTGTGTGTTCCCTATAATATTTTCATTTCATTAAGAAAACCAATTGTGGACGAGAATCTAAGTATTACAACATACAAATAAAAATCAAATAAACGAAGCATAATCATTTCAGCGGTGGACAAATCTTGTATCTCATATTATTTAATAGTACATATCTACTCATGTTCGATGACTAATTAACGATAAATATTGGTCTTCCAACTCCAATAAAACTTAACATGTAATGAAACATAAAATTTAAAACACATATTCTTAAACAGGTACATTAGAGACTTGCAATTATTTAACACACAACGGTTATGGTACAAGTACATAATAAACTCCTCATTTTACAATCATATGTCTGTTTCCACTCCGAACTTACCATTTGTTAGAACCATTTAGTGATGTTCTTTCCCTTTTTTTTCTTTTGTGGAGAATCTACAAATCCGTCGCACAATTCGCTTTTGATTGCATCAACATCTACATTTATGTTTGTCTTGTCTGGGCTTTGGGCGAATTCGAAATCATAGTAATGATCCTTTGGTGGAGAATCTATAAATCCGTCGCACAATTCACTTTTGATTGCATCAACATCTAAATTTAAGTTTGGCTTTTCTGGGCTTTGGGCGAATTCATAATCATAATACTGATCCTTACATACGTTTGAAGTACTTGCACCGTAAGTATCTGACTTTTCCATCAACTGACATTGTTGTTCGGCTTAGGTAACCCGCTCATGATCATGACATTGTGGCTGCCTATCGTAAATGTTCTGGATGTTTGGCAAGCACTGGCTGTCAGGCACTACTATTGATGTGGAATCTTCTTCATCGATTGGTGAGCACGTATCAAATTCCCACGAGTAAGTGGAAATCTGTTGAGTAAATTCGTCGCAATGAGATTCGGTTTCCCACAAGTATTTTGGAACATTAAAAAAATTTGCATCAGATGTTTTTTTCCCGTCTTCATTAGGATCCCTAGAAGACATATATTTTTTTTAGAGGTGTAGAAGATATACACTCCATCAGGTGTATTTATAGTCCAAGTTATATGTATAAACCGTCGGTATTCCGTCTGTATTCCGTCCGTATTACCGACGGAATTCAGACTACACGATGTGGGCAAAGTTTAATTCGTCAGCTGTACCAATGGATTTCCGACGGAGCTTAGTCGTCAGAATTATGTAACGGATTTCCGTCGGCTTGCAGAGTTTCCGCTGTCGGCAAAGTTTGATTGGTCAGCTGTAACAACAGATTTCCGACGGATCTATGTTGTCAGAATTATGTAACGGATTTCCGACGAATTGCCGACAGTTTCCGATGTCGGCAAAGTTTGAGTGGTTAACAAATCAAGTGAAGTGGCCGATGGGATTGGTGGGGTGTTATGTCGGATTGTTTTGACGGTTTTCCGACGGAAATCTGACGGATATCCGTTCTACATAAGGTTGCACATTTTGTAATGCGACCATAAAAACATTTCAATACAAATTCATAACACTGAAAAATTCAATTTCTTAATGGCAAACAGAGATCTGTGGAATTACTATATGCAAAACCGAGCCCCCGGTCAAAACCCTCCAACCACAACTTTATTTCCTTCAAGCCCTCCTTACGATAACTTAAATGTTACTGATGCTGAACCGACAATTTCACTCCATCCAACTCAACAATCCCAAAACCAAATGCCCGTAATACCGGGACCTGGCCAAGTGGTACGGCGAGGCCTGTTTCGAAAGAGGTCTCATGATGCAAAGGTGATGCGAGGTGAAAGTTCTCAGCCACGCCCAACACGAGATTTTATTCGTGAGGTCATTAATGAGGCACCACAGGCCGACAAGGATTTTAGTAGTCCTCGGTGGACTTCTCCTATCGATTACATAATCCGTGAAGGTATATATATATATATATATATATATATATATATATATATATATATATATATATATATAATTACCGCTTTTACTTTTACAATAATGATTGTAGCTGACAAATAATAAATCTATACTTCATACATGTAGGTTCTTATAACAATAGGAGCACACCATTCTGAACCCAGGTTGCAGAAATTCAATCCCCGCATTCACAATTTTTGAAAGTCAAAAAGGTTTACGTGTTCGACCTATTTTATTAACATTTAGACATACAATTTATCTATATAATTTAATTCATTATCAGATTGTGGCTATGCTCTCTAATTTAACCCCCAATGACAAGGGAGATCTGCTAGTAACCTTAAAAGATCCCTAAGGAAAAATCGAGGGAACCATGCACCATAACATCTTCAAGAAGGACGAGTACAGACTCACGACTGGTGTAGGTGCGGTGGTCATCCTGAAAAATATTACCGTTTGCCGTTTTGATAGGAACCCAAAGTACCTGAACATCACAGAGCGGAACATTGTTAAGGTAGATACACCATACGTTTAAAAATATTCATGGGAATGCTTAACTAAAATCATTTTCCAAACAGATAATCGGTGCTAATTCGATGATTGCTGAATACCAACCAATGGAAGCATCGACCATCGAGGAAGATGGAGGAACTACTGGGTACGAATATGAAACAGTCCCAGACTCCGATGAAGAATAAACAGCCAACTCGTCCATGATTAAGAATAATTTTATGATAACAGCTTTATGTTGCTTTCATGTTAAATAATGTCATAGTATCTATTGTACTATCATATAATGTGATCATGTGTTATATTTCCTATTAGGGATTGTGAAATATTGGTGTTTTATATGTGTAAAACGATTCGAAATACTTATTTACGTAAATTTATACGCAAATCATTCCAAAAATAAGAAACTAAAATATATAAATAGTTTGTACCGTCGAGTACAGGATAAATCATCGGAGAGTCGGGATGGGCGTAGAAGTTACCGATTTTGTAGGAAGGAAAAATTAATTCTTATATGTTAGTGTTTACATGATATTAGTAAAATAAATCCAACGAGCTTACTGTTTTAATTACGTACAATGTACTATAATTTTTAGATTGCAAAACATTTATTAGAAATACAAGAAAAAAATTATAAAATAAAATCATAAGAAAACCAAATCCGTCGGCAATCCGTCTTAAATGTAAGACGACTTTCCGACGGATTTGGATTTTAATTAATTTAAATTAATTAAAACGTAATCCGTCGGGAATCCGTCTTAACTTTAAGACGGATTTCCGACGGATTTGGTTTTTTTATGATTTTATTTAAAGTATATGATAAGGTTTAAAGGTTGATTATAAAGTTTTTAAAAAAGTATAAGCTTTTTGTAAAATAGTAGTTGGTTATAACCTTATAATATGTTTGAAAAAAACTTCTAGTATGTTTTTAAATTTTTATAATCTATTTTAGAAAAACATTTAATAAACCTTATAAACAACTTTAAAAAACATTGTGAAATAGTTTAAAAATTCTTTTAATTACCTTTAAAACCTCTTATAATCAACTTTAAAACCATATCATATACTTTTGAATCCCTATAATTACCTTTAAAAACTTTTATTAACATATGTCGGTTTAAATAAAATCATAAAAAAAACTAAATCCATCGGAAATCCGTCTTAAATTAAGACGGATTGCCTACGGATTTGGATTTTATTATTAAATCAAAAAAAACCAAATTCGTCGGAAATCTGTCTTAAATGTCAGACGGATTGCCGACGGAAAACCTATTTTTCTCCCGCCTAACGCCTCGTGATCATCGAAAAGGCGGCACAATCCGTCGGAATTCCGTCGGAATTCCGTCGGAAACCCTAAGGCCGTCGGAATTCCGTCTGAAACACTGTATAAATCTGTCTCTCCTTCTTCCCGAAACCACAACGGAGAAAACGCAAAAAATAAAACTTTCACCGCCGGAACACCGATTCACACCGCCGGAAAACCGATTCAAACCGCCGGAAAAACCACACAAACCACCGGAATCACATCCTCCATCACGAATTCAACATCCCAATGTAAGTTTGTGATGATTTTAAAGTTGGTTATCCAAAAAAAAAATTGTGTTCTTCATAAAAAAAAATTGTTCTTCATAAAAAATGTTTTTTGGATAAACATAATTTGTTCTTGATTTAGAGATTTAGGAATGTATTCCATTTTAGGGATTTAGGTATTTAAAGAATTTTAGGAATTTAGGGATATATAAATTTAGGGAATTAGGGATTTATTGAATTTTAGGATTTTAATATTAAGAATTGTTAAAAAAAAATTTATAAATATTAGAAATTTATAAATTTGAAGAATTTGGAAAATAAAGTTTGAAAATATTAAAAATTTATAAATATTAAGAATTTGTAAAAAAAATATTAAATTTTATAAATTTATAAATATTAAGATTTTTTTAAAAAAAATTTAAAATTTTTATAAATTTATAAATATTAAGATTTTTTAAATAAAATTTTAAAAACACTTCTAAGTTTATAAATAGTAAGAATTTTTTTAAAACTTTTTTGTTAAATCATTAATCTTATTCACAAGTAAAACATCTTACAAGTAAAACACAAGTAAATCATTAATAAATGCCAAAATTTCCAAATTCCCAAAATCCCAAAATCCCTACATCCATAAATTTATAAATGCCAAATTTCCAAATTCCCAAAATCCTAAAATCCCTACATCCATAAATTTTAAAATCCCTAAAACCCTAAACCCTAATTTTCACAAATCCCAAAATTCCCTAAACACTAAATACCTAAATTTCTAAATCTCTATATCCATAAATCGTTAAATCTCAAAATTTTTAAAAATCTTCGAATTCGTAGGGATTTCAAACGATTTCAGCAGAGTTTTGGAGATGGTAGTTCCAGTCGGGGGCGTCGGAGTTCTAATCAGTCTCAGATCCCCGGCACTCCCAATTTGGAAACACAACAACCGTCTCCAAATCCGACTACCTCAGCTCCCACGTAATGAGCATCGAGAATTTTGTTTCACAACCCGGAAGGGATCGTATGACTTTCCTAGATCCGGAGTTGCCTCCCAACACGACATGGTAAGTTTTATTTTAAAATGATTTCGGTTTAGTTAACATGCTTAATCTCTTTACTTTTGGTTAGGTTTCAATTTTCGGGAAACAGGAAATCGACGTCTATCAACACTTTGCTTAATAGTTTGATAACTTGCCTGTATCCCACATACTTATCGATGCCGGTAGAAGACCGTGACAGCTGGTTTCGGCAATTTGCGGTAATTTCTAAATTTTGTAATTTAAATAATTCGCGGTTTTATTACATAAAAATTTTAATTACTAAATCGTTAAAAGTTTTTTTCTTTGCAGCAAGATTTTAATTGGGACAGACAGATGATCGGTAGGTTTCGACGGGAGTTCGACACCAAGGCTGGTAGATTGTACTCGCGGAAGTTGAACGACTGGAAGGACCTGTGGCTACATCGTAAGATTCCTCGGGATATGAAAAACCGTCCCGAGTTATGGGCTCAACTCATTGCGTATTGGGAACAGGAGGCAACTAAGGCGACCTCTGCCACCCAGTCTTCGAACCAAAAGAGCGACCGGAAGGAGAAGGGACCAGCGACCCATAACCTCGGAGCAACGAGCAAGGCGACTCGTGCAGAACAACTGGTAAGTTTCTTTATGGCAATAATTATTTTTATTATCGCTAACGTATTTTTTTTCTTTTCAATGCTAATAGTACCAAAAGAAAGGTACGCGTCCTTCAAATCTGGAGTTGATCAGAGATGCGCATACGAACCGCAAGACTGGTGAAATTCAAGATCCACTTGCTCGTGAGATCGTGGAAACCGTGGAGAGGCTCGGTGAGGACTAGCTCTTATCCCAACCGATCTTTGAAGAAACTCCACCGCTCACCGAAGTTCCATTTGAGAAGATCAACGAACTTACGTATGAGGTTAGTAAATGATTTCAAGTAGTAACGAATTTAAAATAACTTCTAATACTTATACGTTTTACCATTTATAGTTTTATTTTATATGGTAGGCAACTCGGAAGAACAAAGGTCGTGTCTTCGGTCTTCCGGAGGACAGTTCCAGCTCTTCCGTGTCTTCATTCCTATTTCACGGTGATAACGGGTTGCGGGCACAAAACGCTGAGCTTCTCGAGCGGATGAAAGCAATGGAGGCACAGCGCGAAGAGGATGCAAAGCGGGTGAAGGAGTTGGAGGAACAACGCTTAGCAGATGCAGCACGCATTCGTGGAATGGAAGACCGGATGGACGAGTTCTTCCGTAATTATCGTCCACAGTAGACTTTTAAATTTTTATGTAGAACTTTTATTTGGTATTAGAACAATTTTATTTTGATTTTAAATTTAAATTTAATTTTTTTTTAAAAATTTAAATATTAATTTAAAATTAATTTTTAATTTAATTTAAATATTCATTTAAAATTCATTTTTTTAATTAAAATCCGACATCTGTCGGAATTCCGTCTGTTTCCTAAATTCGTCGGTGTCGTAGACCGTCGGATTGCCGTCGGTGTCGTAGACCGTCGGTGTGTCGTCGGTGTCGCTGACCGTCGGAATTCCGTCGGCGATCGGTTCTCCGACTGTATTACGACGGATGATCAACCGATTCCTCTGATCCGTGTTCCGCCGGAATTCCGTCGTAGTGAATGGACGGATTACCGACGGAACGCGGATTTCCGACGAGTTAGAACCGGCCGACCATATCCGTCGGAAATCTGTCGGAATATGGCTTATTCCGACGGATATGGCTGTCGGAATAGCATTTGTTTTCTTGTAGTGAACAGTACAATACAAGCAACAGTTACTCTAGTGTAGATACTGAAGGAATTCGTTCAGGTTTTACCAGATTAATCTCTATTAATCAACCTAAGCGCAATTCTCAATCCTAGGATCTAGGGTTTGTAAACTTTATAAACGATGAACGGATCTCGAATATACCTGGAGTTTGCAGCGGAATTGTTTCAGGGAATTCGAGATTCTAAGCACTTCAACCGTAGTGCCTCTACTGCTAGTCCACACGCACACGAATTGGAATACGCCGGGATGCTAGTGCCGGTAGATCGGATCTTTCTGGGAAATTATGTGTTTCTCTGGTGGCTGCTGATAGTTTTCTCTTAAACCCTCCATCCAGGTCGTGCCTATATGACTCCATATATAGGCCCTGGAGAAAACCTAATTGATCTGAACCGATTCAGAATTAATTAAGTCATTAAACCAAAATCTTTATTTCGGTCAGCAGCACGTGTGTCGATCGACACCACCTCATGGTGTCGATCGACACCTCTTCTTAAACACCAAAATAATGTGCATCAAATGCACATCATTTAGATCATTACCTTAATGATTATTCCAATAAAGCGAATCCAATTTGCTTAGGTGTGTGACCCTGTAGGATCATATAATACTAGCAATGAGTTCATAACTCATAGATCATCATTGGCTTCTAGCAAAACGTAATGATCACCTAGTATTACATGAATGTCTAATCTCGACAGTACAACTATCATTAGAGTTAATACAAGTGTGATTTCAGGACATTCCCAACAATCTCCCACTTGTACTGGAATCAACCATTCCAATAATCCCTTCGTCGCTATATCTCGATCTGGCATAAGGCAAGAACCGTGTCATCCTTAATCAACCAAAATCATGTTCATCGAACTCCGATTTATACTAACAAGACAAACGACTGACATTCAGCTCGTTCGAGTGCGGCCACACATTTCTTAGTATCAAATCTTCGATGGGCCCTGAGATATTTATCTCCTGTTTTACAGGAGGGACAAATCTCATCTTGTTCCATCCCTGTTCCTTCACACACTTCATGATACACCCAATCAATGCCTTTATAGTCACCTGTTACGGATAACGTTTGACAAAGTCAAAGTGGACCAATTCATATGTAAGAAATCATGATGAACTCAGGTCTAAGGACTATACTCTATAGTCGTTATGAGAATCTCTCATGACACTTAATTTCCTGTAGAGTTCTCATCAGCGGGTCATGTCCGATCATATGTTCTCTAACATATATCTATGTGATTGACTTTAATACTCTTATTAATGACTCCATGAAACTTAGTCATCTGTCACCTCACATGCTAGTCTCGCGCGGTTGTTAGTGTCCCACATTAACAACCTCGACCAGGGACAAATATAATCTATGTCATTTATTTCTCATAGGGTTTCATGATCAAGTCCTCAACTTGATGACCTATAGAATGTCACAGATTATTTTGGGACTATCATTTAAACACATTTAAATAAAGCTGAAATCAAATTTCATTAAAATCATCAAAGTATGATTACAATGACATCAAAACCATAACTTAAAACAAGACAACTCCCACTAAAATCAAGATCACATCTTAATTTCCTTTAGTCCTATAGCAGTAGTATGACTCTCGTGCTTAGGTCGCGGGAGGGGCTTGGTCAGAGGATCAGCAACATTCTCATCCGTGGGAACTCTGCTGATCTTCACGTCTCCTCTATTTATTATATCACGAATCAGGTGATATCTCTTCTCTATGTGTTTGGATTTCTGGTGAGATCTTGGTTCCTTTGCCTGAGCAATTGCTCCATTGTTTTCACAATACAATGCTACAGGTTCTAAGATACTAGGAACCACACCAAGTTCAGACACGAACTTCTTGATCCAAACAGCTTCCTTTGCTGCTTCCGAAGCAGCAATGTATTCAGCCTCAGTAGTGGAATCAGCTACGGTGCTCTGCTTGGAACTTTTCCAACTGACTGCACCGCCATTCAGACAAAAGACATAACCAGACTAAGACCGGAAATCGTCTCTGTCCGTCTGAAAACTTGCATCCGTGAATCCACTTATGACTAGCTCATCACATCCTCCATATACCAAGAACTTATCCTTAGTATTTATCAAATACTTGAGGATATTCTTGACTGCTGTCCAGTGACACTCACCTAGATCAGATTGGTATATACTCGTCATGCTTAAGGCACAAGCAACATCTGGACGAGTACAGAGCATGGCATACATAATAGATCCTACTGCCAAAGCAAAAGGAATTCTATTCATTCGCTCCCGCTCAGCTTGTGTCGAAGGACACTGCTTCTTGCTAAGAGTAACGCCATGTAACATAGGCGTGAAACCTTTCTTAGAATCTTGCATACTGAATCTGTGCAAGACCTTATCTATATAAGTATCTTGGCACAATCCAATAAGCCTATTTAATCTATCTCTATAGATTCTTATTCCAAGAATGTACGCGGCTTCACCCATGTCTTTCATGGAAAAACAACTTCCAAGCCAAGTCTTGACTAACTGAAGCAATGGAACGTCATTTCCGAGAAGAAGTATGTCGTCTATATACAGTACGAGAAATGCAACTCCGCTCCCACTAGTCTTCTTGTATACACATGGTTCTTCTTCGTTTTTGACGAAGTCAAACTTTTTGACCGCTTCATCAAAACGAAGATTCCAACTCCTCGATGCTTGCTTCAATCCATAAATGGATCGATGAAGCTTGCATACTTTCCCAGCATTCTTTGGATCAGTGAAACCTTCAGGTTGTGTCATGTACACATCCTCTTTTAGAATTCCGTTAAGGAAAGCTGTTTTCACATCCATCTGCCATATCTCATAATCATAATAAGCGGCAGTTGCTAGGAGTATCCGAATGGACTTAAGCATAGCGACTGGGATATAGGTCTCATCATAGTCAATACCATGAATTTGCTTAAAACCTTTAGCCACTAATCTAGCTTTGAATATCTGGATATTCCCATCCACGTCAATCTTCTTCTTGAAGATCCATTTACACTCAATGGGTCTTACACCATCGGGTAAATCTACCAAGGACCATACTTGGTTTTCTGACATGGATCCCATTTCGGATCTCGCGGCTCCAAGCCATTTTTCGGAGTCAGGGCCCAACATTGCTTCTTCGAAATTCGCAGGTTCGTCATTGTCAATGATCAACAGTTCATGACAATCATTCACGAGGAAACCGTAGTATCTCTCGGGTTCGTGACAAATCCTTCCGGATCTGGGAACTTCTGGCATCACAGGTGCTGGTTCCACAACTCCTTGTGGTTCCACCTGCTGCTCTTCCTCATTCGGTTGAGCAGGTTCCTGTGATTCTCGAACTTCTTCGAGTAGTACTTTACTCCCACTATTTTTCTTGTGAAGAAACTCTCTTTCAAGGAAAGTACAATCCCGAGCAACAAACACTTTGTTCTCAGAACGGTTGTAAAAGTAGTACGCCTTGGTTTCCTTAGGATAACCAACGAAAAAGCACTTATCAGATTTGGGTGCGAGCTTATCGGTTATTAACCGTTTTACATAAGCTTCACAACCCCAAATTTTCAGAAAAGACAAACTTGGAACATTTCCAGTCCACATCTCATGTGGTGTCTTTGCAACTGATTTTGATGGGACTCTGTTTAGTGTAAACGCAGACGTTTCTAGAGCGTATCCCCAAAAGGATAATGGAAGGTCTGTGTGACTCATCATTGATCGAACCATATCCAATAGGGTCTGATTCCTCCTCTCGGAAACTCCATTCCATTGGGGTGTTCCAGGAGGAGTGAGTTGTGAAACAATTCCACACTCTCTTAGATGATCACTGAACTCTTGACTTAAGTATTCTCCTCCACGATCTGATCGAAGAGCTTTAATACGTTTGCCAAGTTGGTTCTCTACTTCATTCTGGAACTCCTTAAATTTCTCAAAGGATTCCGACTTGTGTCTTATTAGATAGACATAGCCATACCTACTGAAATCATCAGTAAAGGTAATGAAGTATTGATAGTTTCCTCTAGCACTTGTGCTCATTGGGCCGCAGACATCTGTATGTATAAGGCCCAATAAGTCACTGGCCCGTTCATTTGGTTTATTGAAAGGAGCCTTTGCCATTTTGCCCATTAAACAAGATTTACATTTCTCACATGATTCATAATCAAATGAGCCCAAAAGCCCATCACTATGGAGCTTCTGTATGCGTTTCTCGTTTATGTGGCCCAAACGACAGTGCCAGAGAAAGGTTGGGTTTTCGTCATTGGACTTAAACCGCTTAGTATTTATGTTATTATCGGGTATTAATTGGTTTAAAACGTAAAGCCCATTCTCTAATGGGCCGCTATCAAAAAACATACCATCACGATTAAAAGAACAACATTTATTCTTAATAGAAAAATCAAATCCTTCTAAATCCAAACAGGAAACAGAAATGATGTTTCTGCTTATCGCATGTACATAATAGCAATTGTTTAATTCTAAAACCAAGCCCGAAGGCAAAGACAAATGATAAGTACCCACGGCTAACGCAGCAACCTTTGCTCCATTCCCGACTCGCAGCTCCACTCGTCCTTTCTTCAGCTTCCTCCTATTGCTTAGTGCCTGCACATTAGTACAAATGTGAGCACCACAGCCGGTATCTAATACCCATGAGGTAGAACCTGTAGAAGTAACATTTACTTCAATAACATAAATACCTGGAGAAGTCGTCTCGTACGTCTTCTTCTTGTTCTTCAGACCATCCAGGAATTTCTTGCAGTTTCTCTTCCAATGCCCAGACTCATTGCAGAAATGACACTTATCAGCATCAGAAGGGCCAGCTCTGGGCTTAGGAGGAGGCGCATGATTGTCCTGGTTCATAACCTGGACAGCCTTGCCCTTTCCTTTGCCCTTGCCGGGTTTCTTAAACTTTTTGCCCCCTTGTACCATAAGCACATTAGGGGCACCCTTCTTAATGTTTGGCTCAGCTGTCTTGAGCATGCCATGTAACTCAGTCAACGTCTTCGTCAAGCTGTTCATGTTATAGTTCATAATGAACGTATCATAGCTTGGCGGCAGTGACTGCAGTATGATGTCAGTAGCCAACTCTTGGCTAATGGGACAGTCCAGTTTCCCCAAGTTATCAATATAACCCATCATCTTTATGACGTGGGGACTCACTGGAGCATCACTTGGTAGCTTGCACTCAACTAGAGATTTAACCGTCTAGTATCTCTCAGTTCGAGTCTGCTCCTGAAACATCGCTTTCGGGCTAGTGATTATCTCGATGGGCGACGCCACGTTCTCATATTGCTTCTGCAAATCTGAGTTCATGGTAGCCAGCATCAGACAAGTCACATCGACCACATCATTTGAATGCTTATCCCAAGCATTCTTTTCTGTCTGCGGGGCATTGGCACGGTATTTCTCGGGGAGAACCTTATCAAGGACATAGTCCCTTTTCTCCTGCCTGAGAACAATTCTCAGGTTCCGATACCATTCCAGAAAGTTAGATCCATTAAGCTTGTCCTTCTCAAGGACGGATCTTGGAGAATGTGTTGTTAGAGCTTGACATAGCTGAAACAAAAAAGGTAGAGGGTTAGTTTTGATGTTCAATAAAAGAGTAAACTTATACTTCAGTGCCCTCTCCCTCTTCAAGTAATAGATTGTAGAGAATAGAGATCACAAACACTAAAACTAAGAGAAAAATGCATATCGAAATTCTAATTCAAACTAATTGGCGATTTTCTATTTTTCATAGAATTTCGATTTTGTTTTGAAAAAAAACAAATAGGCGATAAATATATTGATCCATGTTTTTATATATTAATTGTTTTTAGATCTCTTTCAATAATTCAGATGTAGAATACTAACACATTCTCTAAACATTATGATTTTTATGTAGAATCTACTCACATTATTGATGGAGGAAATGATTTTGTCTCCCTCTTTCTTCTTTTATCTCCTTCCAAATTTTCGATTTTTGTTTTATTTCAAACATTTACTTTCACTCGGTTTTAATAGGTTTCTATCACTAACCTAGTGGCTAGATGATAGAGTTGTTGCCTTTTAAGGATACAAAAGTTTAGTTTTTCTGATAAATATATTACACTACAATACATTACTTTTAGTGTGTTCATTTTAGAAACATTGTGCTGGTATTATATCAGGGATTAAAAATGAATTCGGATTACAAATTTTTTCATTTTCAATTATAAAAAAACGTGCAGGGCCGGTCCTGAATTCTAATAGGCCGCAAGTTAAAAGCAAAAAAATGGGCCGTTTTACTTTAAAAAAAATAAAACAACGTTAATTTCAAAGGAAAATAATGGGTTTTGATCACTAAACTAAAGAGATTTTTATGGATTTGAGTAGAGCTGTCAGATGGGCCAACTCAACTCATTTGACCCATCCCACCGTGGGTTTATTTATTTTTTTGTCCACGATGGGTCGGCCCATAAAACCCGCGGGTCAATATCTGTAGACCCAACCCAACCCACTATATTACATGGTTTTTTGGGCGGCCCATGGGTTTTTAATATTTATTTTAAAATAAAAATAAAAATTAATTTTTTTAAAGAAAAAATATCAACAAATTCCAATAAATTCAAAAAAACATAGAAAAAATAAAATTGGACATCATAAATTCATAATGTATAACTGAAAACCAAAAAACCAAATGAAAAAATTGAAATAAGAAATCATTTAAAAAATGATAGAAGTCTATAATTTGAAAAACATTTTGCTTCCTTGACACAAATTAAGGTCATTCTTGTCTACGTTCTCCGGGAGGTGTGGTAAGTTTTTTCAGGTTCACCATTATCCTCTACATAGATCAAACCAATAGTATAAACAATAAACGAAATTTAGTATATAATTTTGCAAGTTTGAAAAAAAAATTAAATCTTTACGACTTTACCTTCATAAGCTTCAAATCCACGCAACCAATTTCGACTGCATATTAATGCTTGAACATTTTTAGGAAGAAGACAACTTCTGTATTTATTCAAAACTCGAGCTCCAATACTGAAAGACGATTCCGAAGCTATCATAGTGATAGGAATACTAAGAAGACCGGAAGCCATATAAGCTAGTTCTCCAAAGCGTCCAGAATAATCTTTCCAATATTATATATATAATACTTTTGTTAAACTATTATTATATTTTAGATATATATATATATACACATTAGCTTATATAATATATATATATATAAACTTAAAAATATGTAAATAAAAATTGGTGGATAACCTATTAACCGTGATTTTTTTATGGTTTTTCCCGCGAAATCCGTTACCCGTTATGGGTCAATCCATGAGACCCAATTTTTTTTGGGTTTACATTATTGAACCCATACTCGTCCCATAGTAGGATGGGTTGAGTCGGACCCGTGGGTTTTGACCCATTCTAACAGCTCTAGATTTGAGAGCCGATTTTTCATGCGAAATATAAGGCCTACAAGCGTGTGCTTGGCCCGCTTGCCCTAGAGACGTCCTCTTGTCATTTCAAAGAAATGAAAAATAAATAGACGAATAATGGTTTAAAATTAAATAAAAATTCCTAAACAAAAAGTTAGCAAGTTTCTTTAACCCGAAGATAATGTAAGGGTGGGCAAAATATCCGAAACCAAAAAACCAAACCGAACCCGACCCGAAATTATTCGAACCGAACTGAATCTGATTTTATAAAATACCAAATGGGTTTCATTTTCCTAAAACCGAATAACCGAAACCGAACGGGTATCCGAATTACACGAAACATAAAACTAACTATATATATTTAGATATAATGTTCACATAAGTTATGCACTTTTTTAGTTTTTTTTTTTATAGTTTTTTCGGTTGATTCAGGATTTTTGGGTATATTTGGCTAAAATAATTAATTTAATTAGATAGATTATTTAAAATTTTTATTTTTGTTATTTATTTTTCGGAAAACTTGAGTTAAAAATAAATTAATCAACCCAAATTAGACTAAAAATTACACAAGTATGAATATTTCGGGTAACCGAAACCGACACTAACCGAACCGAAACCGATCTGAAATTTAAAAATACCCGAATAGGTATTATATTTCTAAAACCGAAAACCCGATAACCGAATTAACCGAAGTGAAACCCGAACGGTTACCCGAACGCCCACCCCTAAGATAATGTATAGTAGATTTTTAACGTGGAAACCTTAAATTGGAAATCAACATAGAATAAAAATTGATACAAGAGAAGATGAAAAATAGATGAGACATGTTGGATAGGGATAATACAAACGAAGAAATCGGTAAGTATTATTGTAGTAAGTGGAAAGAGTGTAGAAAGGGACATTCGGGATGGAACCAGTCCAAGCTTCTCTTTTTTACAATTAGACCTATCCACCTCAATGTATTATTGAACAAATTCGATGAAGACACATCACCAGAGAAATCTCAACTTGCCCAATTGCTATTGAGGATTTGTAAAATATCTCTTACAATCAATTCAATAACGTTTGATTTAAAAAGACATTTACAAATATTATACTAAAGAAAAATCTTACAAATTTTTTTTTTTTTTTTTGGGTCGACATTTTACAAATGTTAATAGAATATATTATTTCTTTAGAAACTTTTTTTTGTTTTTTATCAACAACATTTCGTTAAATCAATGATTCTAGAATTGCTTACAAACATGAACAAAAAGTACTTATAAGACAAGTTAAGTGGTCCAAAGCCTTTAAATCTGAAGTACGAGGACAAAGAGTCAAAATTTGTAGGTGAATTTCCTTTGTTTTCTAACCATTATACTATCTTTTAATCCAAAGAAGTTTTAAAAAAAATTTAGAGCTTCAGTTTAAATGTTGGTAGCCAAATTAAAATTTCAAAAAAAATATTAGTTTGCTAAATAGCTTCTATTATTGTTGCGTCTCTTAAAGCTCCTTTGGAACTCGATTATAAACAAAGATAATAAGATCCAAAAAAACCAAACTAATTACACTTGAAACAAAAGAGTTGAGATGAACAAAATTAAGAACTAAGCGAGAGATGAGATTTTCACAAGCCCAAAATCTCTCTTTCTATACACTTTTTCAACTTCCGTTTTCGGAAACACTTGCAGACAAACCAACAAAACTAACCGGAAGACTCTCTGGGAGGAACAGGCACTGCTTCACCTGAGCTCACATTCTCACCAACAACATCAACCCGACTATCTCCTCCGTCACCTGCATTCGGTTGTTGCAGCCCAATAGGTCCAAACAAGCTCGCACCACCCACGTCTCGGGATCCATTATATAGACCTCTGCTTCCATGGTGGTTCAAAGGAGCAGAGTTTGTTGCGTTGGCTCCGCTTATAAGCAATCGTAGTGTTTCTCTAGCACCTTTCTCAACTAGTGAATCGTTCTCCACCGGAAGGGGAGGGATGCTTGTCGGTATCATACTAGTTGGTCCAGCGCTTACCAGATAGCCTTGACCGGAAGAGCATATATCGATAACCGGAATATGAACAATAGGGTCACACATTATAGGAATCATCATCTGTTGGGATGGTGACGATGATGAACCCGGGATGGGCATGTGGTGGACTAAAGGTAACGGAGGGATGTCAGAGAGATCGAGCGGTGATGACGGAATCAAGAACCCATCTGATCTCGATGATGGTAATAGAGAGGAAAGAGGCGGAAGTAAAGGTAGCTCGATAGATAATGGAGGGAACTGATACGAAGCAGATGGTGCGTGAAGCGATGAGGTGCTTGGAGGACACCAGCAGTAATACGGAGAAAACACTGGTGGACCCATCTTCAAAGGAAAGTGTGGTGGTAAGGTTAATGTACTTGGTGCTAACTCCGCTGGTACTTCAGAAGTGATAATTTGACTGCTTCCATTACAATCTTCTGCGGCTTCTTCCCGTTCTTCTTCTGAATGGATAAAACCCTCGAAATTGGTGGGGATGGAGGTGATGGTTGAGAAATGGCCTTCACTGCGTCGCTTTGATTTATCTCTAGAGGAGATACGTAGAGAAGAGTTTCTCAGTGTGTTTTCTTTGAAAGAGCTTGATCTAGGGCTGAGGCTTCCTTGGGCTTTTGTCAGTTGAGTTCCAGAGTGGCGTGCTCTGGATTTTGATGATGCACTAGTGGAGGAGGAGGAGGAGGAATCAGCTGTTTCGGAAGAGCTAGATAATGAATCAGTGGTTGGGATCTGACAACCTTTGATGTTAGGCACCACTGAACCCATGAGATACAAACGGAGATGAGAAGCAACAGAGCCAAGACGCGATTCTTCAATTCCAGTTAGTTCCGAGATTGATGGTTTGTTCTTGATCAAGTCTTTCATCTACACAGAATAATTGGAAAAAACAGATAATGAGAAAACGAAGAAGCAAAAACAAGTATTCGCAAAAAAAAACAAGAGCATCTCTTATCTCACATACCTTTCTACGTAGTTCAGTTCCCAGAAGTTTAGACTTCTCTGAGCACCAATAGTAAAAAGCATTGCCATCTGCGATCTTTATAACAAAAGATCTACCAGAGCTGTCTGCAGTTATCTCCTCAATTGATACTGCGGAGCACTGAGATTTGCTTTTATATGTAAAGACTTGTTCAGAATGACCATTGTCTCCAGTGAACGAAAGTCGCAAGTCAGATGTTGGCAAGACCATAAGGCTCAAGTTACCCCTGACCAATGGGAGACAAAATGTCTCAGTAAATCTCTAATATCAAAAGCAAACCCGCTAACAAATAAACACTAGATGCTGAAAACCAGACAAGAAAAATGAATCAAGTCCAGGAGTTTTTTAAATGCTCTCACAATATTTGCAAGTTGTCTCTAATCCAAATATCAAACAGAAAGAATCTACAAACATAAATACGCAAACCCAAATCAAAGTTATTTCCTACCCAAACTTTTTTGCATGTACAATAATTTGGTACATGACACTTACTTAGACTGCAGCTTAACCTAACTGAAACTAAATCATTAATAGCTAAACAAAGGGATCTCAATCCCCAAAATCCTTTACCATGCAACTTTAGAAGAACTTGAACCAGAACAAGATTATTTAAGAGCTTCCCAAAACAAACTTTAGATAAACCTTTTAAATCAGATAAGTAGTAACAAGAAGAAAACCAGAGAATCAAAATCAAACAAAAATCTATAGTCAGTGATGTTATGACAAGCAGAAGAATATGTAAGCCCTATATGACTAGAAATCCAGAGCCGGCTACAAAACACTGGAGGCGAAACTACCTTTACTTCATCATCTACCAGTGATCATAACAGACGTCCACATTACCTACAATAAAAGATACATTTTATTTGGAAGCATGAATGGTATCACCATACAACTAAATGGGTTCATATAATTTCTAAAGGCCCCTGATTAAAAACCAAAGCAAGTTAGTCATGAATAGACCTGATTACAGAATGTTAAATATACATTGATACAAACAGAATTGTCCAAATGTATAAAGACGCAATATGTTAATTCATGATAGAAATAAAAAAAAAAAAACTACCTAATACACAAACCACAAAGTGTTAGCACACGTTAAAACTGCAAAATGTCAGAGATGCAACATTTAAAATGAATACATGCATAAGATTTAACAAACGTGCATGAACCATGAGACCAAACTCTTCAAAGAGTGTACTGTCAAATATATCTTCAAGAGGAACTTCACACTAAAGCATCTTCAACTTACTTAAACCATCACAAAATTTCAAGATTATGATTGAAACATTGCACAGAAACCATAAATTAACATTCTCTTCTATGTTAATGCTATAGCTCTAACAAAGAACCAACAATGAAAATAGCAAAATTGACATGATTATCAGAAAAATCCATCTCCAAAAGCTCAAACAATGCCAGAAAACAAACACATGACTCATGAAACATCGATTACCTTATGGTAGTGGGTCGCATTAAGGTCCCTTCCTTCTTAATCTTCCCAACGCGAACCGAAACCAAAGGTATGCAAAAACATCTAGCCAACATACCAATTTCACCTGGCTCGAAATGCTATTCAATCACAACAAAAAAAAAATCACATCAGAATCCAAAAATCATCATCATCACCATAATCAGAAAAAAAAAACTCAATCGATCTTCAAACCTGGCTAAGATGAGCAAGCAATCGATCTCCAGCCATACCGTTAGATACGTTAAGCTTCAACAAAGGTTTCAATCTCTCATCACCTCTACAAGCTCCCATAACTTGCATATCCAAAGCTTGTAACCACCGTAAAACCCTATCCTCCCCAACCAAAAAGTCTCCGTCAGTCAACGGATCTGAAATCGGACTCTCGATCGATTCCGATCCGTTAGATCGAGAATCCGATGAATCCTCGCCGTCGTCGTCGTGATTGTCTCCGGTATCATCTCGTCTCCTCCTAGAATCGGTCATATTCAAATATCGGATCGTGATACACAAAAAAAAAAAAAAAACGAAAACTCGATCCAGAAATTGCAAACAAAAACCCTAAATTAACGATCAATGGATTTTTCAATGCAATAGATTCAAGTTTTAGAGAGAGAGAGACGGTGTGAGTTGTTGAATAATTGTATGGTTTCTAGAGAGAGAAAAATAATATCTAAAGAACAAACAACAATTTGAACAAAATGCCTTTTTTTGATTCCCTTCGCGTTGAGGAAGATGGAAAAGGTAAGGAACCAAAAACAGCGATTGTGTGTATATATATGTGTGTATATATAATATTGGCGGATGCGAAATGGTTTAGTTAAACGTAGTTTTTTTCTTTGATATTTTTATATTTGAGGTCCGGCTCGTTTGATTGGCACGCACACAAATTTTAGGCTATATTAAGCCAATGGTGGGCCCTATAAGGTTTGAGATGGGTCCCGTAATGTAACTGACTTAGACTAGGAGCCACGTCAACTTGAGTAATGTTTGGTTCGCCTCGATTAAGTGGGCCCCATTAGGGATGGGCCTCTGTGCCTTGTGTGTGTGTTCTTTTCTTAATACCAATAATGATAAGAAATAAATTGAAAATATTGGATGGTAATCCAATATGTGACAAATGGATAAAAAAAAAAGGTATGGATTATAGGATCTCATTAAGTCATTAGAATAATTTGAAAACTCCAATCCATTAAATAATAAATGAGTTTTGTTTGCAAGTGTGAAACTTAATCTAACATTATTGCATATGATTGCATATATTATATATTATAATAAATACCTATAAACAAATGAACTTTTGCCAAGGCCATATGAGAAAGAAAAAGCTGACTAAAAATCCTAGGGTAATCCAAGCCACTCATCGTTGTATGTTTCATTATCTAATCATACAAATTTACAAACCAAATCATACACAATTCGTGTAGCATTTGACATGTATTTTATGTGACACAAATATCCAGTACTACAAAGCTATGTATAATAGCAAACCTCTTTTTAGGAATTGATGACATCAGCTTTTTTTTTAAGGAAAAAAATTAGATCTAATGATTGATATCATCTTTTTTTTTTATTAGATGGTCAAGATTGTCCTATTTTAGTGATTGCTGACGTTACTTTTTAGCCAACGCGAATAAGTGTGTTGGAGAGACTAAGAGCATGATCAACGGCAAATACCCACTAAGTCTCTTAAATATGTTAAAATTAAATATTAAATAAGTAACAAAATAATGAGCTAATTAAATGTTAACATGTGGCATTAAGTCTCTTATAGATGAAAGAGACGTTTCTTGAAACAGAGACTAAAGAGACGGTTTGTTGCATCTC